>CM035431.1:3592500-3597500 GCA_020310875.1 Ceratopteris richardii | reverse complement strand
ATCTTGAAGGATTCTAACAGATATGATGGAAAATCTTTTATATATGACATGATCTACATCCAATTCTCAAATTGAATATGTGGAAATTGTTGGGATAGAGGCCCAAAAGTCCTCCTTTTTCATGTATTTCATCCTCTTTATATTATTACTATTGCATTGTACGCTTATGATTTTTAAAGAGCTAAAGATGTATTTTATCTCATACACACACAACACCCAAAAAAAAAAAGGGAAGGTTGGGATTATATATATAATCCCAACCTACGTACACAAAACGAGTATCACAAGACTTGAAGATCAGTGAGGACTTGGTCCACTTAGCTATGAGTTGTGCATCTCTTTGTTTCACTTGGGGCTCCTCCTTTGTCCATTGTCTCCCTTTCTCAAAAACCCTAACTTCTTATGTAAAGAGAACCAAAGATGGCAAGACTCCAGAAGAAGGATGTGGAAGAGATGATGAGTAAAGCTATCAAAGAAGTAAAAAATGAGGCACACAAAGCACTGAACCTCGAAATGAGAAGAGCCTTGGAGAAGATTAAATCCTTGGAAGATCAAATCAAAGTATAATCCCAACCTACATACACAAAACGAGTATCACAAGACTTGAAGATATGTGAGGACTTGGTCCACTTAGCTATGAGTTGTGCATCTCTTTGTTTCACTTGGGGCTCCTCCTTTGTCCATTGTCTCCCTTTCTCAAAAACCCTAACTTCTTATGTAAAGAGAACCAAAGATGGCAAGACTCGAGAAGAAGGATGTGGAAGAGATGATGAGTAAAGCTAACAAAGAAGTAAAAAAAGAGGCACACAAAGCACTGAACCTCGAAATGAGAAGAGCCTTGGAGAAGATTAAATCCTTGGAAGATCAAATCTAAGGAATCAGTGAAGAGCGAGATGAAATGAAGGTTGAAATAGAAGAAATTGTACATTTGAAGATCTCTAGGGTTAAAGAAGAGGGGGAGATCTCTGAGGTGGAAGAACTCAAGGAGGAACTCAAAAAAGAAATCAAATCAGAAATGGAATCTACTCGGGATACATGGGTGGAAGTAGTTCACAAGAGGGTCAAGAAAGAGGTCGACGACGAGGCACGAAAGGAAGAGCTATCTAGAGTCCACGACACCCTCGAGGAAGAGAAGCTTCGACACACGTTGACTACATGTGTGGATTACGGGACTATCAGAGAGGGCACATCACCAGAGGCAGATGCCACAGACATCTACCACCACACATCACCAGAGGCAGATGCCACAAACATCTACCACCGCTTGGGATATGAGAGCATGCCTTTCATAGAGGCATGGAGGATTGGTAGAGACACGTCGTGAGCACTAGCACTCATCCTCCGTATGAGCTAGGAGGATACGCACACTGCTTTCTTCCGACGATGATCAGTACTACACGGACTACTCGGTGGAGCTTTATATATGGGTGAGGATCTCACGAGGATGCAGAAAGCGCACCGTAGGACATGTATGCCTCAGATTCTCCAGGTGAGACGGGAGGGGAGGAAGGCTTTCTACTGGGACGGTAAAGTGTTCATCGACGGATGCCCTACCAAATAGGGATATGCGGCCTATGAGGCAACACCATACCAAGAGTCACCACTCAGAGTGGCAGTATGGAACTTCAATGGAGCACTTTGGACACGATGAGACCGACTGGAAGAGATCTTAGACTTTCATGATTTTGTTTGCATCACAGAGACACAGAAGAGCCCAGAACGAGGCCTTCCTCTTGTTACGGGTTTTCATTGGGAATCTGCATTCAAGAACACGACGAGACAGAGCATAGCACGAGGGTAAGGGGGCGTAGCCATCATATTTAGATAGGAGATACAGAGACGGATCCATATCATAGGAAGAGATGAGGAGGCACGATACATGTGGGTCCGCATGGAGATAACCCTCGAGAGCTGGGTTTACATTGCCATATGCTACTTTCCACCAGGGGGATCGAGATATGCAAGATAAGACCCTGGAGGACAAGCCCGAGACAGAGACTCACCATACACCGCACTATCGGATCAGATACTACACTACAACACCCTAGGTGAAGTCTTCCTCATGGGAGACTTTAATGGCTGCACCCAGTCACGCTAGTGCGAGTCATATGACATGGACCATCCACAGATCATGAGAGGAGATCCAGATGAGATGAGCACCGTAGAGTGTCTGCAGATATGGGTCAGGATACCACGGGATATGGTAAGACACCTGCTTGAGCCGGGCAACAGACACCATCTTGTTATATATGACGGGATGCACCATTGGCCAGGTTCGGGCAGACTTGCTTGCTTCCCTCACGGGGGAGGTGAGAGCACGGTTGACTACATTCTAGGTACCACTTCTGGAGCTTCACTTATCCCCTCACTTAGTATTGGACGACGCCCATTTGGTGCTGACCATACATTTATCACATTCACACTTTCATCTCCTATCCCACTAGACCCCCCCTCACCCACTAAGGCACACACCACGATACACTTCGCACATGAGCTCTCACACGTTTACGCACGTCACTTACACTCCTACTCTCCCTCAATCCACTCTCACCTTTGGACACACTCACGTCCCAGATTGCCACCATCCTACAAGACTCAACTCTCCACAGCTTCCCACATCACACACATATACATCCTCCACGCAAAGGATCCATGCACCAGAACCGTTGGTATGATGGAGACTCTCGTGAACTACGGAAGCAACTACAAATTTTAGAGCAAAGAGGGGATATTACACACACAGAGACACAACGTCACATGCACAATCTTACTCGCCGCAAACAGCGAGAATGGGAAGAGAGATAGTACTGGGATATTTACCATTTGCTCATGAGTCGAGACAGTGCAGTGGCGTGGCGACATCTGAGAGAGAGGAGACAGAAGACACCCATCCAAGATCCGAGCACGTGGCACAGCTATGCACGAAGCCTATACGACATCCTAGGCCATCTCCCATTTCGAGGCCGGAGAGCTCACGCCCCACTACCTCCGACTTCTTCACACCCACTATGGTAGGGCGCGGGGCTCGAGATTGAGAGGGGTCAGTCCAGGGGAATCCCACCAGAGGAGAGTTGGTGCTTAGTATGTCAGATAGAGACAGAGGTAGAGAGTGAGTAGCATTTTGTATTCAGATGCCCAACATACTTAGACCTACGAGCACAGTTCCAGATAGAGGAGTCGCTCCGGTTGTGCATGACTATGGGAGACCAACGGCGGTTGGGACGCTTCCTCACAAGAGCATACAAGAAGCGAGAACAGTCACTACAGCCCAAACATCATACACGAGCGAGTACCGAACAGACCATTACTCAGTTCTTTCAGCGAGCTGGGCTACATCAGAGAGGTCCATCTATAGGGCTCACTCTCCACCACGACTATATCAAGAGGATATCTCACTCATCAGAACAGCCTTTGACCGCATGATGGAGCAAAGACACACCACCACTATCTCGGGTGTCTTCCTTTAGGAGGCACTGAGACCACCACCGATGTACCACATACTACACCCACCTCCAATCATCACCAGTAGCTAGGCTATTTTACTCACTCACATTTTGGATTCCCCATGTATTAGATGGCCATTATCTGCGGAGTCAGAGCCACTCTCCCCACGCACCACTTCCTTTTGTTGCATCCCAGCCTTTTCTAGCCCTATATAGCTTTGTGTACACTGTAGGAGTACTTTGTATTTCATTTCATTCTCTACACAGGGTTACTACACTTGTACATGATTTTGCCTCATAGGCCAAGTTTGGCCTTCAGAAGACGTTAATATGACTTTCTTTCTTTCTTTCTTTCTCTCATTTTTTTTCACCTTCTCCTCAGGAGATGAGTTTTGACCACCTCGGTAGTGCAGTGAAATTTCTAGACTGAGCTTTGTCATTGTTGGTGCCATGTTAGAATCCTCTATGTTAACAAGACAAGGGAAAAACCATACTAATAGAGCATAGAAATTGTGATAACCTAGAGGCTACCTCTACACATGCGAGAAATGACATGTGAATCTTCACTCAACTGGATGTTATATAGATTCGTAGATCAAGGGTGGCCACTAAAGTTAACTAGAGTCCGCATATGCATGTGCAACCTTCACCATCGCATGTGTAACCACAATGGAGCTCCACTCGACACGTCTCGGTTGACTAGTTGATTGAAATTTACACATGTTAAGTGTATTGTCCAGTCGAGTTAAGTCTCATGCTTCAATTTACTCAAGTTAACTTGGATGTTTTTAAAATGCTCCAGAATTATTGGGGCAAAATACTCTCTTCATGCTCTCCATGGGGTTGAACTCAAGACCTCCTTTCCATCTATGAAACATAACCACTAGGCTAAGCTTTAGCTTGTGTAGTACTCTGGAAGATCCTAATGTTATCTTAACTTAAACCATGGTCAATCTATCTTATAAAATTTTCTCCTCTTGAAAAACATTTTGCCCTCGAAAATATGTTGCATGGTTGTCATCTCTATGATTCTCCTTTTTAATTAGAAGCGGATTATATTCTACACTATCTGAAAAGAGGGGAATCCATGTGTGGTCTTGATCCCTTTTGAAATCATTTTAAGTACCATGTAGTTTTATACTTGATAGGCTGAATCTAGTGCAAAGTGTGGAGATATTGATAAGGGTGGATTAGAAAACATCCCTTTTTGATTGACTAATTGTTTATCAAGACTTAGTGAAAAGGATGGGTCTTGAATATTCCTATCCAAACTGCTAACTTGGCCCATTTTTGGGCACCAACTGTGTATGGACCTAGCAAAATAGATGGATTCTCTAACTATTTCAAGACTTTGAGAACTCTCTTAAAATTTACTCGAATTTGGTTTGGAGGAATGAAGTTTTACTAGTGTTGATCAAAACATCTGATTTAGATATTTCGATTATGTTCCACTTCTAATCAGCATCCATTGATCTTTTACGCAACTAGAGGACTAATCCAAGCTTTAGGGGAAGTGTTCCCATCACTTTTGGTCAACCTAACCTCAACTGGACCAAA
>CM035431.1:3567500-3587500 GCA_020310875.1 Ceratopteris richardii | reverse complement strand
ATTCTTGTTTCCATGTTAGCTTGTAATTATTCATGCATAATGGTTGTAATACTTATCAGTGTTGTCTATGTTGAAAATGTCACAAAAATACAAAATAAGTCGTAACCAGAAAATTTAGAGAATAACAGAGACTTCCATAATGGCAGATTTTGAGATTAGACAAGCAGAAAGTCCAGGACTGTTAACGAAGCAACATCAAGTTTTTTACGATCTTTGCCTGCATATATGTGTATGTGAAATGAATACTGAGGTATTAAGTATTAATTTTGGATATATAGAAAATGTCACAGTATAATCAGATATAAGCTATAACCAGAAAATTGAGAGATTAACAGAGACTTACAGAATGGCAGATTTTGATCAGACAAGCAGAATGTCAAGGGACTCTGCAAGAGGCACATATTTAGTGCACACATGTGTGTGTACACACACACACACACACACACACACACACACACACACACACACACACCCAAAAGAAAAAAACACACCCACCCACCAAGAGGGAAAAAAAGTAAAAAGAGAAAAGAAATTAGAAAGATATCTTTTATTGCTTGTGCACAAGGAAAAGCATGATTTGCAGTTGGAAGATTCTATTGAATTTTTACTTTTAAACATAGAGTTGTCCACTGGAGTGAATATGAAAAGGTGGCAACTCGTTATAGAGTTCTGCAGTATCCATTTGAAGAAAAGTGCATACCCATGCAAAGTACAACCTTATTGATTGTATGAGAGGATGACAGAGTTGAAGCTGTCTAGAATGCTGACCTCTTTTAGTATCTAAGATTTTACCATGAATATACAAAATGTAAGGCCACATGTGAGGAGAACATTAAAACTATGATGTATATGCCTAACGCTTAGCATTTTTCTGACTGTGAAAGCAAGGAATCCATCTACTCACAACATCTGAGAAGTATTCAAAGCACAATCCAACAGGCTGGAAGTATCCACAATCCACTGATCAATAGATAATGCCAAGAAGAACGAGGCAGGTTCAGGCTCCAAAGCACATGTTGAAAGGAAGAATGGACAGAGCAAGGAATGTCAGTTTACTCACAGCGTTGAGAAGAATTTCCTTCTTTTGAAGATCGTAAAGTTTATGCAGATATAGAGTTTGTGAACATGCACAATATTCAGCATGCTCTTTGTGGAGGCAGAGAGAGTGTCTCAGCTAGACGCCTCAGAGAAGAGACACGTGTGTTCGCCAGAAAATCTTTTTCTCTCTGAAGGCTAGCGAAAAATTTCTCAAAATCATGAACTATATCTTGCATTTCTACAACAAAATGCTGCCTTGCAGAGATGCAGAGTATTGGAAATGAGAGACTTCTTGAATATGACCCAAAACAGCAAATCAGGCAAATCTTTACATTATTACATTGTTATCTCTCTCATATGCATGATGCATTGTTAGTGCCTCACATGTGTGTGTTTGTGAATAAGACAAAACACAAGCCATATTCACAAATATAAAAGGGAGGACATCAGAATTACATCCCAGCAATAGAGCCAAACGGGCTTGCCTCCGAGCCAGGGACCGTACAGCCAAGCAGGTGGCAGCCCCCTCAAGGGCATGGTCCCGTACCACTATAACCATACCATACAAGTGTGCTAGGGGCTCCATCAAGGGCTAAGAGTTCAAGTGCCTTATGTGAGGAATGAATAACAAATGAGTCCAAGGGTCCTATTTATAAACTCGTATAAGGAGGAGGCCCAGTGTGACACTGGGTGGGGACCCACCGAGATGTCCTTTGGGTTTGGGGGCTTGATGCTTCCCTCCTTATTCTTACCTGTTGCCCTTAGAGATTTCCTCGACTAAAAACAGGGAATCCAATCCTTCCATTACTTGATTGACTCCCAAGCCAAAATGGGCCTAACCAAATAGAGCTCCAATGGAATAAATCCAATAATGTTTTCCAAACTCGAGATCTCCTCCGAAGGCATCACAAAAATAATCTTGTCCAAGTTGCCAGGAAGGCAACTAACATGGAAAGGGGATGCATGATGATTCCTTGAGGTAGGTCTAGCTCGTAGGACTCACTAGTTATCTTTTTTGTGATTAGATACAGGCCATAATATTGAGAAAATAAAATTATGTACTTGTTCATTCGAATCGTCTTAGTATCTCAGGTTACTGTAAAGTATACTGGCATGCCACATTGAAGACCATGAGCTTCGCACATATGGTGCAAAATAGTATGGATAATGATGTAATGCTAGGAATCTATACCTTTGGATCTCAGTAATCAAAGGAATGCACTCATGATCTTGCACCAACACACATGAGCTATATCAATAACCAATGTTGAGTGCAATCATATGCATACTGTAAAGGTCTCTCATCAAGTCAGATCATATATAGAGAATTTATGCTTAGTATAATACAAACCAATGTATAGATGCAACAATGGAGTTTATCCTTGTGGAGAACACCTCTCATATAAAATACAAAAAGCTACCAATACATATGGAGTGCAATGAGGGCTACCATTATGTGCAACATCCTTAATGCCTATCCCACTTCATATCGATTGCATCTATCTAGGCAATTTAATGGCTTCACCATCCACGATCATGCGGCTCCAAGAATCATATGATCATGATGTCCAACATGTCTCTCACGATCAATCAACACGTACCATGTCTATCCTATCACCACGTGATCTCTAGATGACATGTAAAATGGGCTTCTCTCATGTGGAAGGCGAAACGGGTTGCTAGATAATAGAAGCTTCTCACAAGCAAAATCCTTCATGAATATAAGCCAAATAGTCCTACTATGCATGGGACTAAAAACAAGGATCCTCATCATAACTTGAGTCGGCCAAAAATGACTCTAATGGCATCATGACCCTTAGGGGTCAAAAACTATCTCATGATAGGGTCCATGGTGGTGCTAGCTCTTTAGTATTCGGATCCTATACAAGAGACAATATACATGCACGTGTTTTGTGCTTTAGCCTCAAAGCTCCACACCACACACATCCAAATGGATACCTCCAAGTGAAGGTTCCCATCTATGCGTGTACTCTGTGCCGAGCCTCAACTTGGATGGCAACACTTGCATCTCTTTGGACACCTTGTATGGAGGATTCCAAACATACACATGAACCTTATGCCTAGCTTCAACTAGCACGGAACTACGTGTGTGTCGATAGACACATTGTTTAGAATGACTTCTCCTACAATCATATAGAATTACCAACAATGTCAAGGTGCAATATGTAGGATGAGGCGAAGCTCTTGACATATCCTCATCCTAATCCATGCTTACCTTGCTCTATCTTAAGAGTAGCTCAATAATACTTGAATACCATCCTACCATCTTAGAGTAACCAATATCATGTGGGTATTCTGTTCTTATGACTATCGGGCTACTCAAACTCTCTTGGAATAACTCCCCGATCCCAAAGATAAGAATCATAAGTTTTGAGAGGAAGATGCATATTATTGAGACCTCTATGGAACCAAAAAGAGTACTCCTCTTAAGACTCTGGGGAGGTTGTCACCTTACAAATAACTCCCTCTAGGAATGTATCTCAAAAAGCCCAACTATGCACACTTGCTATGGAGTTTAGAGCCGACATAGGGATATCCATCAGCGAGTATCCAATGTTATGCACTAGACAGAGAGTCATAGTGACTTATGGTCCCCAATTCACTCAACGTGTGTGGCCCATGGCATCAACCCATCGAAAAGGTCATGAATCACTATTTATATTGTAGATCATGTGCCGTTCTAATGTCAAAAAACATTGATGAATTCCTCTGTCCACCAAGTGTAGACTAGAACCATGCTTGCTATCCGATATCCTTCATCGACAAAATCAGGGTGTTGATAAGTCAAACATAGCCTCCTATGGTCATGCCATAACATGTGGCTTACCAAAAAGGTACCCACCAACATTCAAATGATCAGATCATCCAATAACACTACTCATCTCCGATGAGTCCTTCATCCCTAGTATGTCTTAACGTAGACTTCGACAACACATGTTCTCTTTCACATAAGCAATACTAAGTCCACCTACTAGTGGTTACCCACCAACATTTCTAGTAGAGTACATCCATACCAACACCTGTGGTAGGGTACATCCACACCATGAGGCAAATCAAGACAAAACCTTGGTCTTAGAATTAAAAGGAAAAGAAGGGGAAAAAGAATGCAATGAAATGTATAGATGCTAGCAAACAAACAAAGTAATGTGCAAATGATGTGGAAAAAAAAACATACACAGTGTGCACAGTACTCCCCAAAAAATTATTGAGGAAGGAAATTCTTCAAGCTCATGACAAATACCTTCATGGGACTCCCAAGAATTATAATCCTCATGCGCAGGTACATAATTAGAAAAATCGCATTCTCAGAAGATCTAGAGAAGCATGAAGGTCCTGTGAAATTGGTTCTAGAGAAACTATGAGAAAAAGGATTATACACAAAGTTGGAGAAATGATCCTTCCCTCAGAGAGAAGTGGAGTTCTTAGGCTATATTGTCTCATAAAAATAAATCTTGATGGACTCTAAAAAGCTATAGACAGTCCTTGATTAGCAAACACCTTCATGTGTTTGAGATGTACAATGCTTCTTAGGCTTTGCCAACTTTTTAGAGGATATTTATTAAAGATTAGTCCACGATAGTGACGCCTCTCACCAAGCTTATAGATCAAGTTCTTGTGGACCAAAGAAGCAAAAAATAGCCTTTGAGGCCCCAAAAGCAACATTCACCACTTCACAAACTCTATCCATCCTGATCCTACCAAGCCTTTCTTCTTGGAGACAAATGAAGAAGACTTTGCCATTCGAGCCGTTATATCTCAACATGAGGATGATGGACACCCACATCCAATGGCATAACATTCAAGGAAATTCTCCTCTCGAGAAATAAATTATGAAATCCATGATAAAGAACCTTTTTGCCATAGTGGATGCTTTTGATAGCCAACATCATCGTTAGGAGCAACCCTAAGGTTACTGTGTACACATATTATAAGAATTTAAAGTTTTTTAATGAGCATCCACATCCTCAACAGAAGACAAACTTGATGGAGTAGCTTTCTTTTGAGGTTCGATCTTGTCCTCATGTATCGTCTAGGACACAAGCAATGTCGGTCAGATGCCTTGTCAAGAAGAGCTTATCTTACACCAAAGAAAGGTAAAGAGGCTTTTGATCAACAAGAAAATGTATTACTAAAGTCAAAACATCTCCAACTAGAAGTTATCTCTTCAGGCCATCAAGAAGATTCAATGTCCTCATGTATCGTCTAGGACACAAGCAATGTCGGTCAGATGCCTTGTCAAGAAGAGCTTATCTTACACCAAAGAAAGGTAAAGAGGCTTTTGATGAACAAGAAAATGTATTACTAAAGTCAAAACATCTCCAACTAGAAGCTATCTCTTCAGGCCATCAAGAAGATTCAGTGTTGGCCAATTTGATTCATGAGTCTCTACCACATGAGAAATTATTTTGTAATGTCAAGCAAAAAATTCAAGAAGAGAAAATTCATGAAGTAAATGAGTTCAAAGAAAATGATGGGTTACTATATTATAAGAACTTGTTGTATGTCCCTCCAAGAAAGCCAAGGATCCTAGTACTTAAGCAATGTCATGATAACCCTATGGCATGACATTTTAGCATGGCATTGTGGAGTGAATAAAACATTAGAACCCATATCAAGAAATTTTATGGTGGCATAAAATGTGGAAGGAAGTCAAAGAATGTATCCAAACATGTGACACTTGCAATAAATCTAAGATTCCTCCCCATAAATATCATAAGCTCTTGCAACCTTTACCTATTCTAGAACGACAATGATCCTTATTGCCTATGGATTTCATTACAGATCTACCAAGGCAAGATAAGTATGATGCCATTCTTGTTATAGTTGATAGATTCACAAAGATGGGACACTTCATTCCAACCACCAAGGCAATTACAAGTGTAGCTATTGCCAAACTTTTTCTCAGATACATCTTTAAGCTGCATGGGTTGCATGATGATATTGTCAGTGATCAAGTTCGACAGTTAATATCAAGCTTTTGAACAGCCTTTGCAAGCTTCTTGGTGTTCAAGTTAAATTGTCTACAACCATTCATGCACATATTGATGGCCAAACAAAAAGGGTGAATAAAGTCATAGAACAATATCTCCATTGCACCATCAATTATCATCAAAATGATTGGTTTGAGCTTTTATCCTTTGCAGAATTTGCCTATAACAGGCTAGAGCAATGTTCATATATCTACCAAGTCGACTCCCTTCATCGCAAACTATAGACACCACTCGAGGATGAATGTACAACTTTAGAATCATGTGAAAAACTAACTACGAGATATAGGGCTTGGTAGCTCATGGATATTCACCAAGAAATCAAGCAAGAGATTTATAGAGCTCAAGAACAATATAAGTATTATGCAGATCAACAACATCTTCACAATACATCTTATCATACTGGGAATAAAGTGTGGTTACTCAGAAATAATTTACAGACTTCAAGGTCTTGTGCAAAGCTAGACCATAAGACATCTGATCCTTTTACCACCCTAACCAAGATTCATCCAATCATCTTGCTCCAGTTATCAAGTACCAAGAGAATACATCTAGTTTTCCATGTATTAATGTTGGAACCATAATTTCGCCATTGAGGGAGGAGAGACCTAGTTCTTCACCACCTATTGAGATTGAAGATCATGAAGAATTCAAAGTCGAGCACATCCTAGATTCGAGAATATCTCAAGATTGATTGGGATACCTTGTTCATTGGAAGGCTATGATATCAATGATCGTACTGAGAAACCTACACAAAATCTTCAGAGGGCAACAAGCAAGGTTTGTGAATTCTATAAGAAGAATCCAATGAAGCTTAATCCAGAGAACATAGTGGTTGATCATGGAACTCATCGCTTGAGGGGGAGGTGACGTCATGGATACAAAGGGAACCATCTTGCATCCTAGATTTCATGTGACCTTGCATATCTTATAATTGGTAAAGAATTTGGAAAATCTAACATACCATCACGTGTGGAGCATGCCAAAACCTTGAGAACGATTGTCTACTTGTCTTGTTTCAATATCTAGAGACCTTGTTTAGGTTGATGACATCATCGATGATATCATCAATTTGTAACCGCCCTTGATAAATCGTCCTTCATTACCTATATAAGAAGGGCTTGTCACATATATCTTGAGTCTTGTCAATGCATCTTGGGAGCTCAAGGATTCACGTACCAAGTACAGACTTTTCAAGTTCAAGTTGATGTCCTTGTCTAGATCCTCGTCCTAGTCCGATCTAGTCTAGACTCTAGACATCTAGTCTTGTTATCTTGTAATCTTGTAATACAAAATCTTGTCTAGCTATATCTAGTATGTAGTTCATCTCCATGAAGGGAGTTCTTCTAATCACAATATCTTGCTTCATATCCATTGAACTCGTGTTGTGGGGATCCGGGCCTATAAATTGGGTATCTATGGTGTATATGAACATGCTAAAAGTCACTCACTAGCGAATGCCTAATTATAATACGGCGAATCGCGTTTACGTTTAAATGGTAAGAGCGTTTTGCGTCCCTACAGGAGCAAAATCTTAATTGGATTGCAAGGAATGGATATTTGGGGTCGCACTTGCGGTTGAGGGTTGTCACAAACCATAGAATCACAAAAAGTGATAGATTGCTTATCCATTATCAAACAAGTTCCAGCTTTGGTTTTTCAACGCAATGTGTTTTGTTTTAAAGTTGCTACACTATAACACTAGCATCAAAGTCCAATCTTTCTTTCATCTTGAATCAAAATCAAACTCAAAGCATAGAAATAACCACGAGTTTTTTTAGCAACTACAATTCGGCAAGAGAATAGTATCGAACCTAGATTCTTGATATACAAGATGTAACAAGAATCCATAAACCTTTGAGCATCTTCTTAAATCATCTTAAAGATTGGGAAATGAACTCAGATCCTCTTCTTCAAGCTAGAATACCTTAACATGGAGCAAATCACAAAGAGACACCAATTGCACTACCAATTCATCTAGTTTTTGAGGCAAGTGTTGCCTAAATTTAATTGCACTTCAATGAAGGCTGTGTCATTGGTTTTAATTTCAAACTGTGTAAATATGCACAATTGTTCACAATCATATCTTTATGCAAAAAATTTCCTGAACTTTATGTTGGAATTTTAAATCATAGTGACTTATTCAATCATAGTTATTTTCGTATGCATCAGAAATTATTCCATATGAATAAAAACGTACGGGTCTGTTTGCCATCTGATTGAAAACATATGCTCACATATCCTTGAGATAAGAAAAATTTCAACGCCCTCAAACTTCAAAATTGATGCTTGTCTTCGAGTTCGACCACGACTAGGCTATCATTAGCCACTCCAGAGTCGGGAGTCAGTAGAAGCTACTAGCCTACAGCCACAGCCTAAAGGTATGTACTATGAACACAATACCATACAGTCGAGAGATTCACAACTCATGAATAGCCACATGTGAAGCCATATATGTGTGCAATGAAGCCACATATGTGTGGAGTGCAGCCACATATGTGTGCAACCACATGTATGTGTAGCCACATGTATGTGGAGCCACATTTATGTGCAGCCACATGATACAAATGCAAATTGCAATGTTGTAATCATGTAATTTAGCATTATGTGCAGCCACATGATACAAATGCAAATTGCAATGATGTAATCATGTAATTTAGCATTCGAATTGCTGATTTTTTATGTCTCTTAGGAGGATATTATTTTCCAAAAGTAATGGGCTGTACCAAAAGCCAAGAGTGAGAGCATGTTATCCAAATGAAGGCTTTGGGGAAAAGGCAATATACTTGTCAATGCAAGTATTGCTCACATAAATTTGTTGGAGGCCCTTCACGTATAGGGTTTCAGAAACCCTAAAACAAAATATAGGATTAACTTACAAAAGAGAGCTGCTCCAAACTTGTAGAAGACTCCTTGCTCCAAGAGAATAGTCTCTTCTTCACCTCTCCTTAGCCTCCAAAGCTTCAAAACTCCAAAATTGACACTATAGCAGCATCAACTCAAGAAGTGACTCCTCCTTGATGTCCAAAAGTGTTGTCCATGTCTCTCTTATATAGCTTTGGTCTTCCATGAGAAAAAACCGTGATCATTTTTCCAAAAGCTGATCGTTGGGTAATAAAACACTCATTGCAAATTTTTAGCTTTTTAATCCGGTTAAAAATCCATCGCTATTTTGAGTGGTTTTTTAAAAATTTTGGATCGCTAAATTTAGATGCTTTTGCCATCTACTAATCTAAACTAGCTTTTTATATTTTGTACAACAAGAACCTCATAAATATGCATACTATCATTTTAGGGCAGAAACTAGGGTTTGAGCTTTCTCCTAATTCTAACATCTAATGGCAGAATGATGCATATCACTAGATAGCTCTCATGAAACTCAATCTATCTAGCCTAAAAAAGTTTTACTCAATATGTATAAAAAAATGCTAAGTCCTTAGTAGGATTGCTGGAGATGGACCATATGTACATTGATTTCCAACATCCATGGCACATGTATGATGTATGATGCTACGTATTTATGAATCATGATTATCTAGAATCCGAATTTTGAAGTCTAAATTCTCTACAATTTACAAGTTTGAAGTATGTGTATGATATTGATTGCTCTTACAAGTTATTTTGTGTCATATATATAATTTTCAGATTTTCAATACCTTTTTTTGTCACATGTATGATATCATGTATGGTAGGTTATTGGAAATATCATACTTTTTTCATACTTCCATACCATATCCATATGCGTTGGAAGTATGGTTCACGTATGGAAACACTATGCATTGAATTTACTCCAATGTATTCCAACTTATGATTCAAATCATAATACGAATATCTTGTTTATTTGATCTATTTCAACACGTTGTCGTCGAGATTTTCACTCTCTTCTCATTTGTGAAGGCCTACAAGAAACACATTCGTTAAAGGTAGCCATAAGGTGAAGTCTAAGATGCGCAAGGATGTCAAAGGGAGTTCATATGCAAAGTTGGGAAGAAATCAAGAAAATCCGCGGTAGCGATCAAAGCTTGTCAAATTTTGGAAATTAGAGCAAAAATTTCATTGTCATGAAATCACATGAAAATTTATATACTTGTAAAAACTATCAAAGGAAGTCTATAGCTTGAAATTCACTTGAAAATGGATTTTCTAGCACTTTGATATGCCCACATGCATTTTGAAAAAATATAAGTTTTCCACTTAAACCCTACAAAATCTTGTATAGGAATTTCTCTTTCACCATATGGTCTGGAATGTATAAAGATCATATAAAGCTACATATTCATACAAAGTTTCAAGGCTATCATAGCTTTCTACATAGGTTAATATCATCTTGCAAACTTCCAAATGTAGTCAAACTTGTATAACAGAGATTTAGATGGCCATTTCCTTTCTTTTTATAGCTCTCTTGATTCTACATTTGTTTTAGATGCTAAATTGATTAAAGCCATGTATGGCTCATTGCTATAACAAATTCTTATAATTGTTTCTGTTGTATCTTTTGCCCATTGTTTTTGTGTACAATGAATTTATGGGTTCCCCTTATTTCTCTGCATGTCCAATCATACATCCCAAATAGTTCTTTTGAGCATAAGGTTTCTCAAATTTTGATTCATTGACCCTAACTGTAGTCACTTTTGGTTCATCTTTCTTCTTGATCTCTTCCATTTCAATATCCTCACTTTTCACTTCGGTCAGTTCTCTTCGTCTCTTTATATCACTTCTAAAGTCTTCCTTTACATCCATCCCTGCTAATGCTAAAAGTTCCTCTAAAGTCAGAGTCACTTTAGATTTCGTCACCTTTTTATCCACAACCTTTTTAATATCAAATATGTTTCTCTAGTTGGGAGATCAACCGAAGCCATGGTTATTATTGATGTTTTTTTGACTTCCGACTTGTGACTTCTAATGTTTAACCGACCGTTGACGGGTATGGCAAAATGTTTTTGACGTTTTCCAACGTGGTTTTTTTTTTCTCAAATAAAAATCAAATACACATACGATATTTAAATATATACATTATATATTTTAGCAAAATAAACATGTTTTACATATTATTCATAGACTAAAGACAATAAAAAAATAATCAGTTAACATAAATACATTGCAAAATAGATATAATAACTAATAGCCAAAAGACTAGGAACTACTAAGCCAAAACTTTGAAGATATGAGAGATCCAGGCTTGTGACCTTATTACGGACGAACGATTTAATTCGTGAGAATTAGTTCGCGATTCGTTTAATTCCTTTGGTACGTTCGAACCGAATATAAAATTTGGGAATTTTATCCACCGGAAGAGAATTTTATTTTTTTACATACAAAGTGTGTGTGTGTGTATATATATATATATATATATATATATATATATATATATATATATATATATATATATATATATATATATATATATATATATCAGAATCACATGTAAGATACATGAAACATCATACAATATCATACATCAAATTCTAAATTGACATTAGACAATAATCTAAAACATCATGATTCATGATTTTATCATTAAAGTTTAACCAATAGCTAGTCACCATGCATAACTTATGAGCTATAACACATTGCATCATAGAATCATGATTCATGAGTCATGACATTGATTAGTAAGCTACAAACATCATGCATAATACATGTAGCCCAAGAACAATGGCCAATTAAACACACAAAATAAAAGGCACATGAATAGAGTGTTAAGTGTAAGCAATAATGCTTTTAAGGGACAAGCAAAAAATAGAGTAGACCTGAAAAAATAATAAAAAAAAAGTTGATAAAAATTCATGGAGCACGAATCAAATCGCGAATGAATTTTATTTTGGTCCAAAATTCGCGAATTTTTTGAACTATGCTCGTGACAACCATGCCATGGAGGAGAGATGTTCCCAGATGATGGCTGATCCCACTTCAGCCATCAGGGTGGCCTTGACTCCACCTCGTACCACATCTTACATTCGCCCACTAGTGCAGGATGGAGTTAGTCAGCCGTTAAGATGCACTCTCATGCTTGTACTACCCTTTTGCATATAGACTATAGATATAGCACTCCATACCCCCCTCCCCCCCAACCCCCCCCCAAAACACAAAACTCTCATGGGTATCTCTACATGCATACTACACATATCTATATCAGCTTTACGAGTTGTTTCAGCACTTTTATCTTTTCCGATTGACAGAAGATACACCCATGTACATTGATTTGTCTCATAGGCCGAGTTCGACCTCCTAATAGACGTAAGAAGTAAGAATACTTTCTTTCTTTCTTTCTTCTCTCTCTCTCTCTCTAGTACACATGCTCAGGCAGTTGGGATCAGAGCACTCGGCCAGGCAGGCTTCTGCTGCACTTTCTCCACCATCGACCACATTTTCGTACTTCATTGCTTGATCGAGAGCGCGAAGGTTAGGAAGCGGATACTTTACGGCTTCTTTGTGGATTTCCGCAAAGTCTTCGATATGGTCCCCGAGAGAGACTACTACGGAGACTCCATGAGTTAGAGCTACCATCAGACATGCTATGTTAGGGTTGAGATGTGGTGCTGGAGGGGTAGAGGACGCGTGTGTGCGCCTCAAAAGTGGAGGCGTTGGGTATAAAGAAAGAGAGGATTGATTAGCTTTGGGAGGCTTCTCTAAAATGAGAGAGCCAAAAGTGTTATTAAGTTATGTTATATAGAACCCTTTTTAAGATTGGCCAAGTTCATATTGAACTTGTGCCAAAAATAAAGAATAAGTGACTTAGCCTTTATAAATAGGCCTATACACATGGATACACTATAAAGGGGTCATTTAGGGCTTTACCCCAACAACCTCCCACTTTAAAGGCATAAATGACGCCTTTAAGCTACGTGACTGCCACCATCTGTATACATAACTGATTTTGTGCTCTGGGTAAGCACTTAGTAAGAACATCTGCAGAGTTCTTTGATGTATGGACCTTAACCAATGTGATAAGGCCATCCTCAAGCACTTCTCAAATGAAGTGATATCGCACATCAATATGTTTTGTGTGTGCATGAAACATGGCATTCTTTGCCAAACATATGGCACTCTGGCTATCACAACCAAGAATAGGTGCTCTGTTAGGCAAACCAAACTCACTGCAAAGACGTGCTAACCATATTGCTTCCTTGGAAGCCTCAATGGCTGAAATATATTCAGCCTCGGTAGTAGACGAAGCAACAATCTTTTGCAGTATGCTGCACCATGATACAACACCACCTGCAAGAGTGAAAACATAGCCACTTGTGGATTTCCGTGTATCCACACTTGCCATGTTGGAATCACAGAATCCCTTCAGCTCTAATGGGCCCTTTCCATAACTGAAGCATTTGTTTTTAGATTCTTTCAAATATCTCAGGATAGATTTGACTGCCTCCCAATGAGCTCTACTAGGATTAACCATGAATCTGCTCACAACTCCCACTGCATGAGCAATGTTTGGCTGAGTAGCAACCATAGTATACATAAGTGAGCCACAAGCTGATGCATATGGAACACTCTTCATGTAATTGGCTGCATCATCATCTTTGGGACAGTCATCCTTGGAGAGCTTAACATGTGGTTGCAGTGGCACTCCAAGAGGCTTAGCATCAGCCACATTAAATCTGTCCAACACTTTTTCAATGTACTTTTCTTGGGATACATGCAAAGTATGCTGCTGCCTATCCCTTTTTATTCGCATACCAAGAAAATGCTGAGCTTCTCCAAGGTCTTTCATTGAGAATGCAGAGTCCAGCTGCTGTTTTAGAGCATTCAGTGTGCTCTTTTTCTTCCCAGCCAGCAGCATATCATCTACATACAGTACAAGAATGATTGGGCTGCCATCTTCATCCTTTTTGGTGTACAAACAGTGGTCTGCATGGCTTCTTTTCAATCCATGTTTGAGCATAAATGCATCAAACTTCTTATACCATTGCCTCGGGGCCTGTTTCAGCCCATATAAGCTCGTCTTCAGCGTGCATACCATATGCTCTTTTCCAGGTATGGCATATCCTTCTGGCTGTTTCATGTACAGCTCTTCATCTAGATCACCATGCAAAAAGGCTGTTTTAACATCCATTTGGAATAATTCCAAATCCAAGGGAGCTTTGAGAGCAAACAACACACTTAAAGTGGTCATTTTCACCACTGGAGAGAACACCTCTTGGAAATCAATGCCCTCCTTTCGGGCATATCCCTTAGCAACCAGCCTTGCCTTATACTTGGGTTTGCCATCAACAGTTTTGAGTTTGTATACCCACTTGTTGGGAATGGTCTTCCTTCCGTTGGGTAACTTAACTAAATCCCAAGTATCATTTGCATGCAGGGCCTTTATCTCTTCCTGCATGGCTAACTCCCACTTCTTCTGCTCACATAGCTTTGCCTCTTTATAGGTAAGAGGCTCACCCTCATCTGATAACATAATGTAATGTATGGAGGGGTCATATCTATTCACTGGCCTCCTAGGACGTGTAGATCTTCTTACCCATTGATCCACATTATCCTATAATGGATCTACATCAGGATGTACATTAACTTCTTCATTGTTAACGAGCTGCTGTACATCATTTCCAGCCCTGTTTTCAGCGGGAATAGGCAATTGCATATGCCCCTCAGGAGCCTCTTCTTGCTGTCCAACATCATCTGGCTCAATAACCATTGGATTATCTATATTTTCAGCCATATGTGGTGCATCCTGAGGGTCTGAAATGGGCCTGGTCTTGCTGAAATGTGACCTTTTTATGGTCATGTTTCGAGACAACATTATTTTGTAGCAGCCTTGCCTCATTAAAAACATCCCGGCTGCGTATGACCCCCTTGAGCTGAGGTAACCATATCCTATAATCCATTTCACCTTCTTCACCATATCCCATAAAGAGGCTTTTAATGGATTTAGCATCAAGGTTACTCCTCAACTCACGTCTTATGTGTACAAAAGCTTCACAGCCAAAGATGCATAAGTGATCATGTGAAGCAGGTTTGTTGGACCAAACCTCTTCAGGGATGTCACCTTTTAGGGACATGTGAGGGGATCGATTACATATATGTACTGTAGTTTTAAGAGCCTCTCCCCAAAAAACATGAGGGAGATTAGCTCTGGACATCATGCATCTCACCCTCTCACAAAGAGTCCGAGTATACCTTTCAGCCAGGGGCTGTATGGAACAGTAAGCTCCCTCTTTATGCCTAAATTCTTTGCTGTATAGCACCTGCGTAGCATCTCTGAAACCCTAAATCAGCTCTGATACTAGTTGTTAGGGTTGAGATGTGGTGCTGGAGGGGTAGAGGACGCGTGTGTGTGCCTCAAAAGTGGAGGTGCTTGCGGAAATGGAGGCATAGCTGCTTAGAAGAGAGAGAGAAAGGATCAATCAGCTTTTGGGAGGCTTCTCTAAAAGTGAGAGCGCCAAAAGTGTTATTATGTTATATAGAACCCTTTTTAGGGTTGGCGAAGTTCACATTGAACTTGGACCAAAAATAAAGAATAAGTGACTTAGCCTTTATAGATAGGCCTATACACATGTATACACTATAAAGGGGTCATTTAGGGCTTTACCCCAACATGCTATGGGCCATCCATGCTTTGTATGCTCGAGTCATAGGCAGGGTACGTTGCCCCGACAGCCTATCAGACAGCCTTGTTAGCACCATTGGTGTGAAACAACGTTGCCCTCTTTCACCCATTCACTTCGGTCTCTACATCGACGAGATCACCGAGTATATACAGCGAGAAGGAGGGCTAGGAGGAGACCTTAGAGGTACGCCAGTACACATCCTATTATATGCCGATGACATTCTCTTGCTTGCAGAGTCACGGGAGGGGCTGCAGTCACATTTACAGGGGCTCGATACCTTGCAGCTTGCAGTGGACTCCTACTTCTACTTAGGTGTTACCTTCTCGAGCAGCATAGGGGTGTTCTCCATGGCACATGCAGCGAGACACATATTGACGCGAGGCTATGCGACTCTTGCTGGATTGGAGAGATGCTGCTTTTAGGCACATTTTCAAGAGTCCTGGAATAAAGGGCGACTCTTTGATACTCTAGTGACACCCCCATTGATGTATGCAGTGGCAGTATGGGCACCAGGCATTACGGAGGCGATGTGGACGCGGATTGAGAGGCCCCAGGTCACCATGATCTCATGCTTGCTCTGCAGCGAGCCCTCGCTTCCACATGACATTATACGAGTTGAGCTTGGCACACCATTGATGCTGGTGGAGGCCCTCTTTGAGCTGGTGACCTTCATTCTGAGAGTCAGGGAGCTCCCCTCCAGTCTACTCACTAGGATTGCATTTGAGAGCTCTAGACATTTGGCTGAGAGAGGGCATGAGAGAGTGTGGTATGCACAGACCTACCGATGGTTGGCAGACCATGGCATGAGCATTACTGACCTCCCCCCTTTTCAGTACGACCTCTCTTCCCCCTACATTACTCTCTCTCGTTCGGAGAGGAATAAGATAATCCGTCAGGACCTATTGTAGATACACGTCAGGGAGACATGGATAGCACCACGGGAGCCTCTTCTCACAAAGAAGGCAACACTACAGAGCACTTCTTGACAGTGAGAACGGTGGTTTCATTTAGAGACCATGATACATGGATACATACATGGCACCAGCAGAGAGAGTGGCCATTGTGCAGCTCAAAGTATCATCGCACCAGCTCGAGATTGAGGCAAGGCGAGCGACACACACCCCCAGGGACGAGAGATTATGCAGGATGTGCCGAGAGGAGGTGGAGGACGAGGAGCACTGCACATGTAGATGCCAAGCATATGAGGATATCAGAGACCGCTATCCACAGCTCTTCAGGGGGCCAGAGAGATGAGGGCTTTATTGGAGACGGAGGAACAGCGCCCTCTAGGTCATTTCCTAGTAGACCTCCAGTGCCGCCGTGCACTTCTCCAATAGATGGACATACACTCGACCCCCCAGACTCATATTACAGATTTTTTCAGACCCACAGCCGCCCGAGAGCCCAGCTCGATGTGGGGTGTCACATTACAGAGAGCATAGGAGCTTAGACGACAATGCCGACGATCGAGACCCCTACTCCGGAGAGCCCCTCCCCACCAGAGAGGGATTCAAGCGATTCATGCACGCCATGACATGGAGATACGGAGACGTCAGCAGCGCACCCCTGTCGATCTCGACGTGTAGAGCATTATGAGGCCCGCCATGATGCCTTACCTACCGATGCATTATATCCTACATCCACTCCAAGCATCTAGAGGGCTATGACACCACCCACCCTCCCCTCCCTATGCATATCATATTTGTATCTCACCCGCTGAGCATATAGAGTGCATACCCATAGCACCCCACACCCTCAACGCATCACGCCAGCTATTATCCACTCCTTTATACGTTGTTTTGTACTCACATTTTATTTTCCTTTTGGTATCACAGTGGATGAGACCATGCTGATGTATATGTTTTGTCTCATAGGCCGATTTTGGCCTCTAATAGATGTTAAAAGTCTTTCTTTCTCTCTCTCTCTCTCCCCCCCCCCCCCGCCCCCAACATATTGATTCATCCTGCCAGATTTCATTATCGATCTGATCTGAAAGTTCAATGAAAGGTGAAGTAGGGATTGAATGGATGTGTTCATCATGTAACTTTTCATTTTTCTGCTCTTAGTTTTTCATTCATAACTAGTGATTTTTTCTGGTGTTCTCAGCTTGAACTTACGGAGTCTGCTGAAGCCTGTTCAGCAGGATTGTCCAGAACGGAAATCGATGAGTTGATAGAAGTCATTGATACTGATAGAAATGGTGTCATTGACTATGATGAGTTTGAGGCATGTATATTGGATTCGTTAGTTTCCTTCTGATGAAATAGTGGTTTAATTTATTCACTCATTTCTCAGGCTTTCCTTGGCGAGGACACTGCTTTGGTTAGTCTAAGGGAACCTATTGCAGGCATACATAGTGATGGGTCAATAGGCACAACAAAGGAAAGTTCACAATCAGGACAGCTTTCTGGAGTTCATGGGGATCACATGCAGATTAGATCAAGAGAATTCCACAGGGGTCGAAGGTTTACAGTGAAAGATGCATCTCTTTTTCCTCCTGAAGTTGAAGGTGGAGTTTGGCCAGAGGAATACTCTCTTTCTGATCATGCTGCCGTTACAGTAACTTTTGATTTGCAAGGTTTGTAACCACAGGCAACTTGCAACTGCATATATGAGAGGGATGTACGTCTGTTAAGTTAGCAAGCATGAAAATGGCATTGGCCAGAACAGTAACTTGGATCAAAATATGGAAAATAGGAAGTCCGAGAAGATAATAATATCTTCCTCTGAGATTCAGCTAAGGAGAATACTCACTGCAGCAAATGATGCAGTGGGTGTTCTTGTATATGTTTTGTTGTACACATGTACATAAAATTTTCTGGATATTGTTTCTTGTTGTCCATGGTATATAATTTAAATGTACATGTTCTCCTTGAACTCAATATTATAAATAGAATATCAGCCTCTCATTAGAAGTAAAAAGGTGGTCATTTTTTTCGGGATAATGAATGCAGGAATCAGAATTTTTGAAACAAACTATTTAGTACTTGTAACTCTTATGATAGATTAAATCTCTTGTGTTTGAATTTGATAATCAGACCCATGGCCGTTGGAAGTTGTGATCAAATTTAGAAGCATGATATCACCACAATGACTAGTAGTGTTATTATGTGAATAAAGGTTTTAATCCTCCATCAACAATTGAAACATAGTGCTTGCTTAATCTTTCTGCAGACGTTGATAGCCTAGTTAAAAATTTGTGTCATGCTCTAAGCTCATAATGTCAGTAATGTACACAGGCAGCTCTTTGGGCTTTCGACTGGTGAGTTATTATGAATAGAAGTCAATGGGATTTTGGGCCAAACTTCAAAGTAAATGGGATTTTGGGCCAAACTTCAAAGTATCCATATGGAGACGTTTTTTCTTCCAAAAGCAGTTCAGAAAAATAAATTGGCTGATTAGAGACCATCTGCTTAATTTGCCCGATATATTGTTAACATAAGTTTTGAGACAACAGGTGGAATAGAGTTTAATGCAATGACACACCTGAATGATTCAAAGGGAAGAAAATAAACATGTGTCCAATTAAATATAACTTAGGGACATCATTCCACTTCTATCACCGGGTCCTATTCCTAAATAATGAATAGATTGGAGGAGTAATCTTCCGCAGGTCAGTTAGTACTGTCAGTAAGTTTTGATAGAGATTTCATATTATTTCTTAGAGAGAATAATTTCTTTTAGGGAAGGTATATGGATAATCTTTCTCGTTTAGATTGAGCTTCCTCGGTAAGCTGCCATTCAAAATACTTCAATTGTCATTTACAAAGTGGACTTGCATCCTCACGTAACTAATGTAAGATTGTAAAATATGCAAAGTGAAAAACCTGCGATATGTAATTTTTAGCTAGTATACCTTTAGGAGGCTTCCAATTTTGCAGGAGTTTCTCAATTTTGCATATCAATGTAAATAATGCATTCACATAATTATGAACATATAGGTAAATAATCATTCACACACTTTCTTGGAGTTCATTCTATGCCATTTTTCAGTGCACATGCGTGCATACACACATACGTGCATACACACATACGTGCATACACACATACGTGTGTACACATGCCTGTGTACACATGCGTGCATACACACATGCGTGCATGCACACGTAAATAAATAAATAAGTAAATAAATATACATACATACATACATACATACATACATACATATGCACATACGTACATGCACATACATAGGTACATATGTATGAATGGACATACACAAACATACATACAAAGGTACATATGTATGTATGTACATATGTACATATGTACATACATATGTATGTACATATGTACATACATACATACATACATACATACATACATAGTACATACATACATACATGCATGCATGCATGCATGCATACTGACATATATACATACAAACATACATAGCACACAC